>OY992880.1:18339287-18376787 GCA_963921405.1 Cepaea hortensis | reverse complement strand
TCTGTTTTACTTGTGCTAATTTTCATGTTATGTTCCCTACACATTTCGACTAGACTGTTCATGTGGTCTTGTAATTCAGCTTCTGATTTTGCTATTAGTGCTTGGTCGCAAACAGTAGTTCTCTAATGGTTAGATTTGCAGATGGTTCTTCTTCTGTGTTCTCGTCGTGCGGTATTCTTGCTGTCTATGCTTGGCTGGTTTCTTTACATATGTTGTCTATATATGTTATGAACAAGAGAGGGGACAGGACACAATCTTGTCGTACTTCAGATCTTATGGTGAAGGGTTCTGGGTGTCCTCCAGTTGCTCTCACTATGCATTCACTGTTGTTGTATAAACTTCTATGGCAAGGCACGTAGAGCGCCCTGGTCATCCACTGCACCTGTATTCGTTTCCAGTCGTCTTGATTTGTCCTGCCACTGGATTCAGATGGACTCAGGCGAGAGAGTGAGGTCGACGAATTGCGCAACTCTTCCTCACTTTAATCCAATTCTTCGCGCAAGTCATTCTTCATCCAACAAACAATAATAAACTTCTACATAGGTTTGTTAGATGTGTACTCACTCCATATTGTTTAAGGATTTCCCACAGCTTGTTTCTATCTACTCTATCGAATGCCTTTTCTTGGTCGACAAAGGCTAAGTAGAGTGTTTCATCGAATTCGATTGATTTTTCTATAAGTTGTCTAAGAGCAAAAATAGCATCTGTGCATCCTCTGTTTTTCCTAAATTCAAGTTGTGTTTCGCTTAGCTGGGGTTCTAAAGTAGTTCGTAATCTTTTTTCAAGAATTTTGCAAAATATTTTCCCAGTATGACTCAACAGTGAAATGCCTCTGTATTGTGTGCAGTCTCTTTTTCTGCCTTTGTTTTTCCAAATTGGGATAATTATGGCGTTTCCCCAGTCTCGTGGTGTCTGTTGTTCTACCCAAACATGGTTGAATAGTCTATGTAGCCAAGCTGTTCCTACTTCTCTTGTTGCTTTAATTAGTTCATTTGGTATTTCATCCTGTCCCGGTGATTTGTGGGTTCATTCACCCTAATTCTTGTCTTGTGCGCTCTTTTGAGTGAGTCCTATCTCGGACTGGTTATTCTGGTTTGTGTCTGTGACGTCAGCTGGGGGAATCGGTCGGCGGCTGTCCTTTGTTCCCGTCTCTGGCGGTTTCTTTTGTTAGTGAAGGCCCCTGGCTCGTTTGGCTTGACTGGTTGCAGTCCTTAAAAGGACTTTTTATTTGTTTTTGTTTTGGCCTTCTTTTTGTGTATTTTCTGTAGGATCTTTTCGATTTTTTTCATTTTCCTCCTTGCGCCGTTTTTCTTCTTTGAGTTTGAGATTCTGTTGCCATTCGATTTTTTCCTCTGCGGTCATCCACGGGAGCATCTCTCCGTTTTCTATATAGTACGTGTAGCCGGGTCCATCCTCCCAGTCAGTAATTCTATCTGGGTATTCTATCGGTCTCCTGAGTTTCTTTGGTTTCTTCTATTCTCTTCCATCCCAGCGCCATTTGAATTCCTGGTGCCTGCGTTCCCCCAGTCTTGCATCTTCTTGTAGCTCCTCTAAGGTAGGCAACCGGGCCTCTCTGTGTCGTCATCAGGGTGCTCATCTCGGTTTTCTTCGGATATCTGGCGGGATATTGTCGTGGCTGGGCTGCTGGCTTTATCTTGCGGTTCCGGCTCGGTCTCTTGTTGGATTTCATCTTGCGGTTTCTCTGTGATCTTTAATGTTTCTTCTGCTGGTTTGATTTGTGTTGGCTCCCTTTCAGTTGTTAGCATTTCTCTGACCGCTTTGATGTCTCGTAGAATCTCTTCATTTATCTTTGTCATCTGCCTCATGTTCTTCACCTCTTGTTTGATGTCCCGCTTGATCTCCTTTATTTCAGCAAGAAGTTTCCCATTGTCGCTGGTTGATGCCGATGTTTGCAATAGCTTGACTTGGTTCTTTAACTCATCAATCTGGCTTTGCAGTTGCTCTTTCTCGGTTTGTGAGATGCAGATTGGTGTCTCGCACCTCCGCATTGCGTCCTTATATGGTGTCTTTGTGGTGATGGCGATCTTTAAGACGTCTCTGTTTCTTTGGAGGTACGGACAGCCTAAGTATCTTGCTCCATGCTTGCTCCATGCTTTCTTTTGTTATTGGGTGCTCGGAAGTTCGTGTCCTGCTTGGCCACCGGGCACTCCTTGAAGGCGTGGTGATCGGCGCAGTACCGGCAGATTTCCGTCTTGCTGCGGCATGCTGCTGTGCTGTGGCCGGCCCTCTGGCATCTTGAACATTGACTGACTCTTGAGATGAATCTCTCTGGTTGGTGTATTTTCTTGTTGATTGAAACTGTGGTCGGCATTACGCTGCCCTTCGACGACGGCACAGCCAAGGTTGTGGGAATCCTGGAGTAGGTGAGGAGCCGCTCCGCCTTCAAGAATCGGATGTGTAGATTCTCTTCTCGTAGCTGCTTCAGGATTTCTTCGTCTGTCAGCTCCACTTGAATCCGCTTGACAACCCATCGGACTGTTTTTTGAGTCGGTGTTCCCGGCTCTGGTGTCTTTCTCCTCCTTCTTCTCTGCTGCCTTGTGTCTTGTCTGTGGTGGGTTGTCTATCTTCTCCATTGTGGTAGCTTCAGTAATAGCTGTAGTTTTAGGTTCTTTGTTACAGCTCGCAGGCAGGCTCTCCACGTTATTCTTCTTGTCGGCTCCCACGCTGCACATCTTGGATACCGCGTGTCTTTTAGTGTTCTTGCAACGTGCCATTCCCCCCCCCCCCCCCTCCTTATCAGGCTTCTTGACTTGTTCAGGCGACGTGTCTGGATAGCTCTCGCAGTGCGAATGATGCGACGCGAAAAGGAATGCAACTAACTTAACTTATACACACACACGCGAAAGCCATTTCATAAATTCATCCCGTATCTATAGATTTCTGTTTTAAGAAGTTACTTCTGAAATGTCGTGATTTCTTTTTCCTCTTAGTGTGATTTCATTGCATAATATATGACACTTGGTCTCTTCTGCAGCTGTCGAGCTGATTTAAAACCCAATAAAAAATAAGTTGCATGTCCTTCATAGGAGGTAGCAGTCAACCCCAGCATTGTGGCTGTTCGTGATTCCTGAGCAAGTTTACGTTCAGTAGTTTGCCATTGCCTTCTGAACGACCGGCACCAAAACCCTTTTCGAAAAAAATAAGCACTACTGTGTTTCGAACTCGGAATCGCGTCCGTAATTTTCTTAGCCACGGAGTCCGGTGTCGAGCTGACACTGAATACAGCACAAAATATAAATAGGAAGCTACACGGTAGGCACTATACAAACATATACAGGCGGGCGTTTGACCTAATTCTTTATCAACGAAGAAGAAAAACAAACCAATAAACAACAGAGGCAAAATAAAGAATACTTAACCCGGAATTTGAAAAAACAAATAAAATAATCCGATCTAAGATCCTAGGAACGGAAAACAGTAATGTGGAACGGGAAAAGGAATGCAGGAAACGAAACGGAAAATAGATGCATGTGTATTTACTTATTCTGATTCCTAGTATACATGCGCACGCACGCGCACACGCTGGTACGCGCGCGCGCGCGCACACACACACACACACACACACACTTCTCATTTGTATATATTAGTTAATCCACCCACCCTTCTTAGTCTCGTGAAATCATTCCACGAAAACATGCAGGGGACCATTTTATTTGACGGCTCAACATCCCAGTCATTCAGCATCAGCAGCGGAGTAAAGCAGGGATGCGTGCTTGCTCCTACACTCTTTGGTATCTTCTTTGCTGTTCTCTTAAGGCAAGCATTTGGGACTGCCACTGAAGGCATATACCTCCACACAAGATCTGATGGCAAACTTTTTAACCCATCAAGACTCAAGGCAAAGACCAAAATAAGACCAAGATGCGTAAGAGAACTACTTTTTGCAGATGATGCAGCACTGACTACTCATACAGCAGAAGATCTCCAAAGGCTCATAGATTGTTTTCCAGCCGCCTGCAAAGACTTTGGGCTCACCATTAGCCTAAATAAAACACAGGTGATGGAACAAGATGCCGGTGCGCCTCCGTCAATCAAAATCTCTAATTATGAATTGAAAGTCGTCCACGATTTTGTGTATCTGGGATCGACAATATCAGATAATCTTTCATTAGAGACAGAAATCGACAGACGCATTGGAAAGGCAGCCACAACATTTTCCAGGCTAGCTAAAAGAGTTTGGGAGAATAATAGACTAACAGAGCGTACAAAAGCTCAAGTATATAAAGCTTGTGTTGTTAGCACACTACTCTACGGTTCTGAATCCTGGACCCTGTACTCAAGACAGGAAAGGAAGTTGAATTCCTTCCACATAAGATGTCTGAGACGTATCCTGGGCATAACATGGAAAGACCACATAACAAACAAACAGGTGCTTGAAAGAAACCACCTCAGAAACCACATCTCCGTTGCGACTAAGTTCAAAGATTGAGGTCGAATATTCTGACACAACACGACAGTTCTATAATCTGATGTGTAATGTATCTAACAGGAAGTGAACTCTATAGGCGAAGAGTAGCTGTGACTTGATGATAACATTGTATCTTTGTTATCAGCATCGGGTGCTGTTAATAAACTACTTCAGTTATTCTATCAAGGGACTCCCACCCTCAAATATTAGTTTCTTAACAAACAAACAAACAAAAATTGTAGGAAGGGGGGGGGGGGGGGGGGGGTTGAGCCTGAAGAATTAAGGCCGCCTGGCTAGTGCAGTCGCCGTGAACTGTGTAGGTTGGGCTTAGTCGCGGAAACAAGTAAAAGTGTAAGTAGTAAAACACAAGACACAACTACAAACTACAAGGGCGTTGTTTTACCCCTCGATGGGTGTTGGGTATATGGTGTTAGCCCCATTGTTGTACAGACAAACCTGCACTCCAGGGCTGAAGTGGTCTGCAGCAGGTCGCCAGGGCTGCCAGGGACTGATTGACTTGGAAGTGCAGGTCAAGTGTAAACAATCAAACAATCGTGCCGTTGGAAACTCGACCATGTGACCACCGGGTCAGCAGACAAATGTGCGGGCCTCTGCGCCACCACTTCCCCCATTATCATTTGAATGATAGTTAGACAGGTAGTTAAGTGGCAAGACAAAATAACAAATACTGAAGTATTGGAAAGGTCAGGTTATGTGACGGTTTATTCCATGCTCAGTCTTCGTAGACTTAGGTGGATAAGACATCTTCTTCTTCTTCTTCGTTCATCCGGATTTTTTTTCCGGACGTGACTGCGTTGTGCCTGTTTACAACAGAGCTGCGTTCTTGCGCCGTTAGGCCGCCACATCCGACTTCTGTGGGCATTTGTTGACCAGGTTAACCTTCCCGTGGGGGATAAGACATCTTAGGAGGATGGATGATGGTAGACTAGAATACCAAAGGATATCTTTTTTGGTGAATTACAGATGGGTAAGAGATCTCAGGGTCGGCCTCTACTACGATACAAAGATGTGTGTAAGCGGGACATAATTGATACAGATATTGATAATGCACTTTGGGAGCAAGTCGCCGCTGAACGTGTTGTATGGAGGGCAAACAACAGAAATGCAATAAAGACAAAGTAGAAAATTATTGCAAATAAGTCACACACCGAGCGCGTGAGACGTAAGATGGTGCATGCTGGTGGAAATGACCACGTGTTCACATACACCCACTGTGAACGAACATTTACAGCGCGAATTGGCCTTAACAGTCATATTCGCTACCGCCATGGGTAAAAGTTATTATGCTTTTTTGAAGCACAAACTATCGTCTGTCAAGACGGCAAGGTGTCAATGATAGTTAGACAACTGCCAAAATACACTGATGCTTCCTATTCTTTGCACTCAGAAGAGAAGTTATAATTAGGGCCCATCCCTCGCTCGGATTCACAATCCCGAGACCGAGTCAACCAGAAATAGGATATTAAGGGATTGTTGTCTAAAGATGGTAATGTCATTAATTGGTGGTGTATTTTACACACAGATAGACTCATGTATACGTTTCAGATAACGACAAATAACAAAAGCACACTAATCAACCAATCTAGTGCTTCTAAACAAATAAGGTTTGGCTGCAATGGATCTCCATCGCTCTCAGTCTTAGCTGCGGTTGTACACAGACACACTGACTTTCTTCAACTTCTTCATGTTAGCTTCCCACTTATATCGGTTCTTCCCTCTTGCTTGACTTCGTTCAACTTATCCCCCTAATATATATATATATATATATATATATATATATATATATATATATATATATATATATATATATATATATATATATATATATATATATATATATCTCATCATCATCATCATTATCATCATTGGAACCTTGTCGTCTTGACAGACGATAGTTTGTGCTTTAAAAAGGCATAATAACTTTTACCTATGGCGGTAGCGATTGTGACTGATAAGGCCAATTTGCGCTGTAAATGTCCGTTCACAGTGGGTGCATGTGAACACGTGGTCATTTCCACCGTCATGCACCATCTTACGTTTCACACGCTCGGTGTGTGACTTATCTGCAATAATTTTCTCTTTTGTCTTTATTCCATTTCTGATCTTTGCCCTCCATGCAACACGTTCAGCGGCGACTTGCTCCCACTGTGCATTATCAATGCCTGTATCAATCATGTCCCGCTTACACACATCTTTGTATCGTAGTAGAGGCCGACCCTGAGATCTCTTACCCATCTGCATTTCACCAAGAAAGATGTCCTTTGGTATTCTACCATCATCCATCCTCCAAAGATGTCCTATCCATCTAAGTCTACGAAGACTGAGCATGGAATAAACCGTCACACAACCTGATCTTTCCAATACTTCAGTATTTGTGATTTTGTCTTGCCACTTAATACCAAGAATTCTTCGCAGACATCGCATATGAAAGCTGTTTAAACGATTCTCTTGGTGTGAGTAAGTTGTCCAGGTTTCACTGCCATAAAGAAGAGTACTAAGGACACAGGCTTGATAGACAAGGACTTTTGTTTTGCCAGTAAGCTTCCTGTTCTCCCAGACTCTTTTTCTTAACCTGTTCATTGTTGTTGCTGCCTTACCAATCCTGATGTTGATTTCCTGATCTAGGGATAATTTGCTATTTACCACTGATCCTAGATATGTAAAATGGTCTACCATCTCTATTTCGGAGTCGTCAATACAGATTGATGGTACCCCATGTGCACCTTGTAACATAATCTGTGTCTTCTTTTTGCTAATTGTTAAACCAAATTCAGAACAAGCATTGGAGAATGTAGATAGTAGACATTGCAATTCTTCCTCAGAGTGGGTCATAACTGCAGCATCATCTGCAAAAAGCAGCTCTCTGATCAGTACCCTCCTAATTTTGGTCTTGGCCTTCAATCTCTGAGCATTGTAGAGGCCACCATATGAACGTGAGTGAATGTATATACCACCATCCTGATCACGAAAGGAATATTTCAGTAGAAGTGAAAAGTATATTCCAAAGAGGGTGGGAGCTAGTACACAATCTTGCTTAACTCCACTCTTGATTTCAAACTCTTCAGAAGTTGCACCATCAAACTTGATTATACCCTTCATGCCTATGTGGAACGATTCCACAATGGACAGAAGAGTTGGTGGGCAGCCAATCTTCTTTAGTGCCTTGAACAGACCCTCACGACTGACCAAATCAAATGCCTTTATGAGGTCAATGAAGGCAATAAACAGTGGTTGATTCCGTTCACGGCATTTTTCTTGCATTTGTCGCAATGAGAATATCATATCAATGGTAGACCGGTTCTGTCGAAAGCCACACTGTGATTCGGGGTAGACTTGATCTCCTAGGACTTGAAGTCTGAGCAGAACAATTCTGGCAAATACTTTTCCAACAATACACAGAAGTGAGATACCCCATATGGGGTATATATATGAAAGCCGTTTAAACGTTTCTCTTGGTGTGAGTAAGTTGTCCAGATTTCACTACATTCTTTGATCATTAAATGGATTAATTTAATATGGACACAGAAAAAAGATGCGTCTCTTTGTTTTTGTCACACTTTAGCTCTCGTTTCATTCCCATCTTTTTCTGGAATGTTTACTTTTTCTTGTGTAAATTCAACTAAATGTCTAAAATACAACTTGTGGCATACAGGCGTGATCGTAACCTGAGGGATGTGCTGGTTCATAGCACTCTATCACAATCCCATCAGTCTCTTCCTGGCACAACTGCATGTCTTCGATCTCGTTGTAAAACTTGTCCATATGTCATTCAAGTCTCACTTTCCCTAAGACTACTTTCCACATCCGGGAGAGTTTCTCATGTACGAGTCGCAACGTCATCTATGCGATCATCTGCACACGTTGCGACATGAAGTATCTTGGGGAGACGGGTCTTCGTCTTGCGGACAGATTTAGACAACATTTATCCGATATCGACAGTGGTGCCAAGAAACCGGTACCCCTACACTTCAACAGTTCCGACCACTGTGGGGTTGCCGACATACGTGTTACGGCGATACAATCGTGCACATCTCACGAACGCGATCGTAAGACATTGGAAAACAGTCTTATCTTCCAATTGGGTTCACTTTCCCCTCACGGCCTCAATGTCCAACACAGTTTTATTTAAATCCCCTACGCCTCTTATCCACCAACCCCCCCCCCTCCATCTCCGCTACCTTATAGTCAACTTCATAGCCAGTTGTAAGTCCTTCGCAGGACGTGGGAGTCACCACCAGCAGTATCTCTGCTTTTTGTGACTTCTTGGTTGGTTTGCATGGGGTCGTTTCTCATTGCGTTCTTAACTACCGTCACTTGTGCTACCTTTTGATAGCAAACGATTGCTGGCCTGCACATATATTGCCCACAGCAGCGTTTCGAACTTGGCGGAATTGCGTACTGCATCCGTCACATCGCCTCAGAGTGACACATCCATATTTTTCCATTCGCTCTCCTGGGCGCACCCCGATCCCCCTAACGCGGGTTCCCTCACCGGTTGAATTAACCAATCACCGAGTTTCTGGCTGTACTGACCTTTAGGCAGTTGACCCCTTTAACACAACATCCGTTCCATTCCAGCCATGGATAGCCGTCTCAAGCTCGGACACATATGAGTTGATATTTAGACATTCATGTAGTGTTGATCGTGTATTAGTTTAATCGATTTTTGTTTGTTTGTTCTGTGCTGACGAAGGCTTTGGCCGCAACGTTCATTGTTTTTTGTAGTTGTCTTTGGTAAAGCTCTCAACCTACTTCTCGTTTTTCAGTGATTCATTCATTAAAATACATTGTGCATTTTGTCTGCTCACTGTCTCTAACAATGGTATGCAACTTCTGTGTCACTTGCTCAACAATTTCCCGTAACTCCCGCTAGCTATCAGAAAATATCAATGTGTCATCAAAATATCAGGAGCGTATGCCTAGGGATGATGTTCGCCTCAAAAATTGTGGGGCGTGTATTCAATCCAAGCAATGCTTTAAGAAAATGATAACATATAAACCTTGTGACTACAGCTTGAACTAGCGGTATTTTGATCTCAGTCAGAAGAAACTCTCCCGCACATATCAGCGATGGTAGGGATGCTGCTCAGCAAATACGGGAATTGATGTTCAGATTAGCCGACTTGTTTGATAATCTCTTCATCTAGGACTGCTAATTGTTCCTCTATTAATGTTCAATTTAGCTGAGCTGATTGAATAAATCTGAATCTAGGACTCCTTATTTGTATGCTCTTGATGTTCAGTTTAGTCGACCTGCAAGAGCATCTCTTCATCTAGGACTGACTGCACAGTGTCCATCCGCTGTTGATTACTACCACCCAGTCCCTCACCTAAGCCGGCACCTCTAGTGTACATGCAGTGAACGCAGCTTCACAGACCCACATACAAGGTATACAATTCGCCGCTGTCAATTTCGAAACAAACCACCTTGCCTAGATTTTCACATAACTTATGCCGGTCTCTCTGGCTGTGGGGATACAACACTTTCTCTCTGTAATCCCGTTTATCACGCAGAGTCTCGTAGCGGAGCGAGAGCTGAGGCGGTTCGACCCCCGCTGGTGACTTGCGAGATACTGAGCCGGCCGCTCAGAAATCAATGGCAAACTACTGAGCGTAATCTTGCCAAGAGATCAACATACAGCTGAAAGATGCTGGTGTTGACAGCTAATATGTGTTCTACACGTGTACACAGCCTGTCAGACATATTGAGGCAGTTACCCGCGGCCTCACGGCCACTTAGACGGTTGGGCACCTGCATGGGCTGGGATACCGTTGACCGAGTTCAGCAGTACTAGAGACAGTGCCACAGCTGCCAGTATTCTTGTTCAGTCCCCATTAGTGATATATGTAAACACATGAATTTAATGCAGATTTATAATCCTCATGCCACAGCGGCAGTATCTGTATCCACTAAGTGTTTTACTAAGCTCATTTTCAATACCGTATATGTATACTTTGTACTGTGCACGTGTAGTGTGTGTGTGTGTGTGTGTGTGTGTGTGTGTGTGTGTGTGTGTGTGTGTGTGTGTGTGTGTGTGTGTGTGTGTGTGTGTGTGTGTGTGTGTGTGTGTGTGTGTGTGTGTGTGTGTGTGTGTGTGTGTGTGTGTGTGTGTGTGTGTGTGTGTGTGTGTGTGTGTGTGTGTGTGTGTGTGTGGGTGTGTGTGACCTAATTAAGCTTGTCGATTTAATATCGTTTGCCACTGTTCCATTGCCATGATATAAAGCGTAACTCGCAATGTTGTGACAGGAGAGTACAGTTTAACCAGTAAAGTGGGACAGACCACCGCAGGAAAACCTCACTGCTTCAGATACACTATGTGGTGTAGAGACATGAGTACACTTTAACCAATAAAATGGGATACGCCACGACAGGTAAACCTCACTATTTCAGGTACCCTATATTTGGTGCTTACTTGGGGTGTGTGTGTCAAGTCGGTTAATTCCTTGAGCCCTTGTTCTCTATCACTGTGATTTATCTCCCAGGGACTCAACGGCCCATTTTTATCTGACCTGTCACGAAGACAGTACACCCGGATCCAGTACACTAAAAATCTGAGGTGTTAGATACAAATACATGAAATTTCTCCGTGTCATAGAGTGTGTAGGGTATATGTTGGTAGCTCCATATTGTTCACAAGTGTAGCCCAATAGCCACACCATGAGTGGTGCTGTCAGTATCTTACATAGGCCGCATTTACTTCCCAAAACATTTCCTCCTGCCAGTTTTATACTTCAGTCAACCATGGTCAAACTGCGAGACCAGCAAGATAAAAGAGGTGTGGTCAGACAAGAACACTACGCAGGAATCCAAAGAAGATTAATAAACCAACACAGAACTGGCGTCGTGAGCCGCTAGACACTGCGGGATTTGCTGGGGGGGGGGGGGGGGGGGGATCCGAGCACTTATAGACTGAGTGGTTCGATGTGCAATGAGGATGATCTTCGACTAACTAATTAACTTATACTTTAGTCACCTGGACGACCAGGTCAATTATTTTTTTTTTTTAATCCTTCTTAGTGGGGATTCGAACACATGACTGACAGACAAGTGTTCCAGCCAGTGTGCGACCTCGACCTCCGGGTATATGTTGCTATTCCCGTATGTGTACAGATCAACCAGCGCTTACTGCACGATGAGGTCAGCATTACACGGTCACCTGTGCTTCCCAGGTTTCATTTAGACTGCGTCGACCTGGTAGCCCAGGTCTATTGTTTTAGAAACTCCCCAATTCGAGGGAGGTTCGAACACAAGCGCACCGGCCGACAGGCAAGCGTGCTAGCCACTGCGCCATCAAGCTCTGGTGTGTTAAGACCAGTTGCTTAATGACGAATCCTTGAGTGCTTCTGTTCTTATCGATAAATCACACGCCACAATAAAGCCTATCTTATCAGACTAGTTACTTCACAGGTACCCGCGAGAAGACAATACGTTATCTCTACAATTGTTGCTTTTAAACTGAACATTCCTTTAGCTGCGCGAACACAAACCTTACAACAGTCATGTGGCAACACGCGAAATAGGAACCTTTACAATTCAGCTACTTGGTCACAGAATTTGACGTTGTCGGCAACCTGATCTGATCGTGCTGGATTGAGTCAACACAAAAAGTATTCATGTGAAATGGATTCTTATTTCTTCAGTGGCTTTGATTATTAACGAAGGAGGTTGTGTGGTGTAGTGTACAACATTTTAAGTCAGTTGGCTCTCAGAAACAAGCTTAGAATCGCTGCAACTAACTGATTGTACTTCTACAGTAGGTATACATGTCAATGCACATTTAGCTTGTGTTCATATATTTCCTGACAATCTACAACCATGTCTATAACATTAGCACTGACAATATTAAACCTGCAAAAGATCAGTCGTTGGAATGTGAAGTAACACCTTCAAACAGTATAGACCAGCCATATAGAGGTAGTGTGATCTGTTGCTGCCTCGCAGCTCTTCCTTTCTAAAACATTAGGAAAACTGACACCATCTCTCGAGGATGGGTTATCCCCTGTGGTGGAGTGAAAATGTTATCAATGTTAGGGAACTGAACCCAGACAATTGCCTTAGAAGGCAAGAGCACTAACCTTCATTCCAAAGCCGCAGTGTCTGTATAACCAGTATTATTCTTCTTCTTCTTCTTCTTCGTCTTCTTCTTCTTCTTCTTCTTCTTCTTCTTCTTCTTCTTCTTCTTCTTCTTCTTCTTCTTCTTCTTCTTCTTCTTCTTCTTCTTCTTCTTCTTCTTCTTCTTCTTCTTCTTCTTCTTCTTCTTCTTCTTCTTCTTCTTCTGCCTTTTATAGCACATGGAGTGGGACGCAGAGGGGTTTCCAAGGCACCATGACTGGGTTATATACTGGCCAAGACTTATTGACGCGTCCTCGTCGAGCGTCCTGGGCAACAGGTCCCTTCGGGGTCCTGGCTAAAGTCAGTAAGTAGGATCGCCGATTCCTCCGAAGTCGGAGAGTGTCTGCCTGTACGGCGAGGAACCACCATTCTGCACACCAATAAGCCAGACATGGGACAACGGATACTCACGCAAACCTCAGGTCCTGTATGACATCACACTGATGGTGGACAACAGGATGTCTTCATCCGACATACAGGACTTCGCGTTGGAGCTCAAGCCAACGAACACAAGCAAGCACATGGAGTACCTACTAAAACAACTATACCAAGTCGTCCTATCATTTGCTATCTACTGCTGCTTCTATGTGCTCACATATTATTCATTTCTGCCTCTAATTATCTTCTCCGAGTGGTTGAGTTTTCCCTCTGTTTATTTTGCCCTGTACGATCTAGAAAAATATCTTCTTCACCTCTTCCTTCACTTGTATTTGTCTAGTTCCTCCATGAGCTCCACCTTGGTGATTCTGTCGTACATTTTAGCCTGCCAGTTCTGCACAGGCATCAATTAAGAATTCTAATGCTTCCATTTCATTTTGTAATCTTATTGTAATATTTTTATCTTTTCCATTAAATGTTGTCTACATTGTGTCCTAAATATATTCAAAACAATGTTTTCCCGCAGTGAATGCAAAGAATACCATGGGCAGACAGGAAAACCGATGATCATGTCCTACAAGAAACAAATGAAAACAGTAAACTGATTTGAGAAATTAGACGTAGGCAATCAAAATGTTTTGGATAGTTTATGCGAAGAAATAAATTGGAGAATTTGGTGACAACTGACACGACTGAGGGGAAAAGAACAAGGGGGAGGCTAAAAAGTAACTACATGGATGGCTTGGCCATGTGGTATGGTCGAGACAAGAACATAGAGCTGATCCACGACTCTGGTGATCGTGAGTAGTATGTCAGGTCCTAATGGAAGATTAAATCTGGTGCAAAACGTCATAGATACGTCATCTTTTTTTTTTTTTACTATATGAAGGGTATAGCACCAGATTGAAAACGGACCTCATTTTTGAATTTCTGGCGGGAATATTCTTGGTTTCGATTGTCACTTCCAGTTGTCCTGTTGACTACTTCCTGTTGTCACATCCGGTCTCGGGCGGGCGGGCAGGCGCGAACAGGTGTCTCCGCCTGCCGCCTTCGCTTCCCCCGACCGCTTCCGAGACCATTCAAAGACAGGGAGGCAAGCCCCGGGCATGTGGTATACTTATATAGATAAGTAGACCAAATAGTTGCCGGGTACCTGGGTTCGGGTCCCAGTGTGTGTGTGTGTGTGTGTGTGTGTGTGTGTTTGTGTGTGTGTGTGCGGGGTAGGCCGATGTGAGAGCGCGAGGAAATAGGCCCCTACCCCGGATATTAGCCTTTGCCCCCCCCCCTTGTGTCCCATTGATACTGACAAAACATGTGGCGTGTCATCTGCGCTTATTGTAATATCGTAGTAACCGATTAACGCACGATAGTGAACTTTTGAATATAGTGGTTTTAAATGGCGCTGAATCGCGTGAGCACATCACAAAATGTATAAACAAATAATCTGAGGCACTTTGCTTAGGTGCCAATGAAGTTATCTCATAAAAAGCGGCGTAAATGGCACAAAACTACAATTTATGTCAGAAACTGTACATCTCGAAAGGCAAAACCTGTCGGTATATGTAAATGGTTACAAATATGCTTTAGTTTGCAGTAATCTCACAAAAGCGGTAACAACTGCATCAGCGAGGCAAGCCCCGTGCATGTCATATGAATCAAGCTCGGGGCATGTCTTTAGCTCTAAAATTTAGTGTACTATTGCAGAATACTACGCACACATTAACAAGGTATCTTACGTCATTGCCAGAAGCACTACAAAACTGTGACGATAAAACAAAAGCAGGCGGAGCAAGCCCCGGCCATGTCATGCGAGGCAAGCTCTGGAAATATCTGTAGCTCTAAAAGTTAGCTTACTATCGCAGAATACCACTCAAACATTAACAAGGTACTTTAGGTCATTACCAGACGGACTACAAAACTGTGACGATAAATCGAAAGTAGGCGAGGCAAGCCCCGGCCATGTCATGCGGGGCAAGCTCATGACATGTCTTTAGCTCTAAAAATTAGCTTACTTCCACAGAATACCACTCAGACATTAGCAAGGTAATTTAGGTCAATCCCAGATACAATACAAACCTGTGACGATAAATCGAAATCAGGCGAGGCAAGCCCCGTGCATGTCATGCGAATCAAGCGCCGGGCATGTCTCTAGCTTTAAAAATTAGCATATTATCGTAGAATACCACTCAGACATTAACAAGGTACCTTAGGGCATTACCAGAAGCAATACAAATCTGTGACGATAAATCGAAATTGTTTTTCATTCATCTCTTTTCTTTTCTCGTTCTGATAAATTAAATGTAACTTTACTGATGTCCCGTATGAGTATGTAATGTAGGAGAAAAGTTTTCAGATCTCACGCGTTACACGCGTGCCATATCTAGCCGCTAACTAATGGTACTTGTTGTAATGTAATGATAAATCATCATCGGCGGCATATGACGTGCCGACTGGCGTAGGCTTTCCACAACTCTCGATATTCCACAATACATTGTCTTGCCCCGCAGCACGCGGTGTGTGTGTGTGTGTGTGTGTGTGTGTGTGTGTGTGTGTGTGTGTCCTGTCATCTCACGCACAACTGTATGCTCCGTACTATAGTTAGGTGTCTATCTTTTAAATGTTGCACTCAAGCTTTAATGCAATGCATTTACAGAACATAGCAGTCAGCCCCAGCATTCGTGATTCCTGGGCAAGTTTGCAGTTGTCTTTCTGAACGGCCGAATTTCTTTTACATACTGCAGTCAAGCTTTAATGCATTGTATTTACAGGACATTGCAGTCAGCCCCAGGATTCGTGCTTCCTGTGCAAGTTTGCAGTATACAACCAGACTACATGCTAACTAGCTAAAACTAATAAACATGGTGTCGCATCCGATCACATCTGGTAATGGAGAAACCAGACCACGTCGCTAAAACCAAGCAGAGATTGCGCTGTATCCGGCCACTTTCTTATGGGATACAACCAAAACACGCGACTAATGACTAAACCGGTCAAAGATGGAGTCGCACACGGTCACATGACACACAGTGCATAATATTCTACTGAGTCATTCTACGTCAGCAAATAGCGTGTATAAGACGACAAGCATTCGTGGAATAGAAGTACCAGTCTCTGTGAGCAGCAACCAGAGCACCATGTGCCAAATCTCTAATGGTAAGTTGGCTTTTTTGATAAACCTTCCACATTTTCGTTGTGTTTCTCCATTTAGGCGTACATATAACCTAACAATACTAGTATAATAGAGAGATATATGGTGATAATCACATATAACTTGAGTATGTGCTCTGCTGGCTGCGACACCAATCAACACATGCACAACCATGTCACCAAGCCTAAATGTTTGTATACAGGTGGCCTATTCTGAGATGCAGAATAATGACTTGGCCTCATCTGTCCATAACACGGTAGTCACCTTGAGCAAGTACTGTGACTTTCTGGCTGACTTCGTCATTAATTTCTTTTGGTGGTATGTAACGGATGGATCAGACTTATCTTATTGCACTCCTTCCTTAACTAGTCGACCAGCGCTGACGTGTTCGGGAACTCCACAGTGGGATGACAACCAGTGTATGGTGGCCTTATGCCTACTGCTAAGTTCAGAAAGTAGTGTCCTTAGTACCGGCAATGTCCCACAACGAGCGCCTCGAGCTTTGATTTTTGAATGTGCCAATAGCAACTAATGATACAACCGAGACACGAGTGTAATGACCCAGTAGGTCGAAAACAACAATAATGGAAAAGACCAACGTGGAAATTAACCCACAAAATAGCCCAGAGGAGGAAAGAATTCGTTCTGGTGCATGTGTGGTCGGCGAGTGCCGTGACTTGAGATTGTCTTCTTCTGTCAGCTGGTCGTTATATACACAGTCATTGGCGTATCACTATTCAATCTGTCTCGAGACAACGTCGACGTGGTCGAGGACAAGTTGTGGATCACTCTTCTAACCAGCTGTCTGAGTTACATGCTACCAAACCCTAAAATATGAGCTTCTACATGACATTACCGAGCAATGCTTCACCGAACATGTTTCCCAAGAACATACCAGGTCACTATTTCGTCAAGTTGCCGCAGACCATTGAGGTGAGTCAACATTTCGAAGTGGGTCTGACCGAAATTCAAATCCCCAACTACTACTGCAATGTGCTAGAGAATGAAGTATGGCTAAGATACATCCCACCAAACGGTAGAGTGGTAGGAAAGGCGTGTCCCCCGGGCCTGTACAGTTCACCAGATGCATTTATAGCTGCACTGAATCGACTAATGAAAGATCGGAAGGTGGACGATAAGCTCTGTGTTCTATTCCATTTCGACAAGGCATCAAAGAAAGTCATCGTGAAAATACTCGAACCCGCGGCCACTATTACATTTAGTGAGAAGTTGCAAGAGATACTAGATACAATTGAAGGTGAAGGGGAGATAGACCTGAATAACGACCTGCAAAATGTCTACTTATACTGCGATCTCATTGTGGCGAGACCAGTTGGAGACATCATGGTCCCACTACTAAGGACGGTTCCTATCACGAATCAGTGCTCGACCTCAGTGTTTCCCGCCTACGACAAACCTCACTAAATACCGCTGAGTCATTACTCCTTCGACACGGTGGAAATACTTCTAACCACTGATACGGGCACAAAGGTCGCATTCACTACCGGGACTTCAGTGCTGACGTTACATTTTCGAGTTCGAAAGAGATCAGACCTAGAATAATGGTGAAATACGTGGCGGTACGTCGAAACCCCTGACTGTCCGAAGACATGATGTGCCCGACACTCAGATGATTGATGCCTCGGTTATCTACAATACTCAGATTTCAACCCACCAAACAGGAGACCAGTTTTATGACTACATGCTAAGTGACAGGTACATACCAGGCTACCAACCGAAAAAAAAACCAACCTACTCAGACAATGGTGTGAAGAAATCCAGAAACAACATACAATGTGTATAGCTCTGTATGTGAAAATAAAATGTTGTGATGATACTATGTATACCACCTCATATCACATCATCCATTTCGTATAATGACATTATGCATTTTTATTCTTGAAAAATGTACTGAAATACTGTACAATGAACTGAAATACTGTAAAATAAACAGGCATATATTATAATTACGTCTTGATTGTTCAATGTTTGTTAGTGTTTACGGTGTATATAGTTGGCATATGATGAGAGAATGATACATATTGGTGACAAATTGAAGAAATATTTCAACAAACCTAAGGAAACGGGTTAACCAAAGTAGGAAAAACTGTTGACCATAGTCTGAAATAGCTCATCCAAAATTATGAAAAGTAGGAAACTTTGCAAAAGGTAGGAAAATCAGTTACCCAAAAAGGAAAAATATTTGGCCGCATTTCAATTAAATTTATGAAAAGTAGGAAAACATGTTAACCAATTGGCAAAAAGCTTGGTCAAGTAAGAAAATTTGTTGACCAAATGTGAAAAGGTTAGCTAAATTTCAAACCAAACTTATAAAAATCTCAGTCAAACATATGAAAAGTAGGAAAAATTTTGTTAACCAAAAGTGAAAAGTTTGGCCAACTTTCACCCAAACTTATGAAAAGTGGGAAATTTTGTTGTGCAGATGTGAAAAGTTTGACCAAATTTCACCCAAACTTATGAAAAGTAGGAAACTTTGTTAACCAAATGTGAAAAGTTTGGCCAAATTTCATCCAAACTTATAAAAAATCTCAGTCAAATTATAAAAATAACTAGGAAAATGTGTTAAACAAAGTGAAAAATTTTGACCAACTTTCAAACACTCATAAAAATGTAGGAAATTTTGGTCAAACTTTTCACATCTGCACAACAAAATTTCGTACTTTTCATAAGTTTGGGTGAAAGTTGGCCAAACTTTTCACGTTTGGTTAACAAATTTTCCTACTTTTCATATGTTTGACTGAGATTTTTATAAGGTTGGTTTGAAATTTGGCTAAACTTTTCACATTTGGTTAACACAATTTCTTACTTGACCAAGATTTTTGCCGTTTGGTTAACAAAGTTTCCTAATTTTCATAAGTTTGGGTGAAATTTGGTCAAACTTTTCACATCTGCACAACAAAATTTCCCCTTTTTCATAAGTTTGGGTGAAAGTTGGCCAAACTTTTCACGTATGGTTAACAAATTTTTCCTACTTTTCATATGTTTGACTGAGATTTTTATAAGTTTGGTTTGAAATTTGGCTAACCTTTTCACGTTTGGTTAACAAATTTTCTTACTTGACCATGCTTTTTGCCAATTGGTTAACAAGTTTTCCTACTTGTCATAAATTTGATTGAAATGTGGCTAAATATTTTTCACTTTTGGGTAACAGATTTTCCTACGTTTTGCAAAGTTTCCTACTTTTCATAATTTTGGTTGAGCTATTTCAGACTATGGTCAACAGTTTTTCCTACTTTGGTTAACCCGTTTCCTTAGTTTTGTTGAAATATTTCTTAAATTTGTCACCAATATGTATCATTCTCTCATCACATGACAACTATATACATCGTAAACACTAACACAAATTCAACAACCAAGACGTAATTATAATATCAATCAATCAATCAATCATGTGCCATGCCGGAAAACGTGGGCGGTCATGACTCGCCATTTCACCCTATCACCAGTGTCGTGGATCAGCTCAGTGTTCCTGTCTCGTCTATGCCATGTGGCCAAGCCATTCAGGTATTTCCCTCTCGGTCTTCCTCTTGGTCTGTTCCCCTCGATCTTGCCAGCTGTCACTAAGTTCTCCAATAAATTTCTTCTCATAACATGTCCAAAAATTTTTGACTGTCTACGTCTAATTTCTCTAATCAGTTTACGATGTTCATTTGTCTCCTGTAGTACTTGGTCATTGGTTTTTCTGTCTGTCCATGGTATTCTTTGCATTTTCCTCAGAAACCACATTTCTGCAGCCATCAGATGCTTTTCAGCTTGACTGCTCATTGTCCAAGTTTCACATCCATACAAAAGAACAGGCTCCAGGCTCTATGTATCCCCTCAACACTCTTTTTCTCGTTTCAATTGACATCTTCTTATTGGTCAGAATGTTTTTCATCTTGCTAAAGGCTACTTTCGCCATGGCGATAATTGTTCTAATCTCTTTAAGGCATCTCCCATCAGATGTTATAACTATTCCAAGATAATTGTACCGATTCACTTGTTGAAGAATATTTCCATTTACTTGTATATTACATTGTGGGACTTCTTCCTTCCTACTGACGACCATAACCTGAGTCTTTTTACAATTTAATTCTAATCCCAGTTGCTCACTGTGTACAACAACCGCATCTACTAATTGTTGCAGGTCTTGCTCATTGTCTGCAATTAATACTGTATCATCTGCATATCTAATGTTATTGATGTTTCGTCCTCCAACGCTTATTCCATTTATATCCTCTACATTTCTGAAAATATTTTCACTATAAAGGGAAAAAAAGATCTGGAGACATCACACATCCCTGCCTAACACCTCTCTTAATTGGCTGATACTGTCCCACTTCATTATCAATCCTTATTGCTGCTTGTTGTTTCCAATATATGTTTTTATAAGTCTAATGTCTTTCCCATAAATTTGTAGATCTGCAAGCATATCCACCATGCTGACATGTCTAACGCTATCAAAAGCCTTTGTATAGTCAATAAAGCAAAGATTTATATCCTTGTTTACTTCTATAGCACGTTCAATAACTGTTCGCAGCATATACACAGCATTTACTGTACCCTTTCCTTCTACAAACCCGCATTGTTCTTCCCCTATTTCAGGTTGTATCTTCTTCCTCATTCTTTGCATGATAATTCTTAGCAAAATCTTTGTGATGTGACTCATTATACTAATTGTTCTATGTTGATCACATTCCAAGGTTCCTGATTTCTTTGGGATTGCAATAAATATAGAGTTAAATAATTCAGGAGGTATATCTCCAGTATCATATAATGTGTTCAGCAGTCTGGTGACTTGATCTAGTCCAAATTCTTCTAAAGCTTTAATCATTTCTGTTGTGATGTTATCTGCACCGGGGGCATTGCCAGCTTTCATATGCTTAAGAACATTTCGAACCTCCATCTCCAAAATTGGCGGTCCTTCATTATGAAATCTAATATCATACTGTTCGTCTCTGTTATCATCATAAAGGTGTTTCACATAATCTGTCCATACATGTAGAATCTGGTCTTTTTCTATTATGATTTTGCCATCTTCAGTTTTTAGACACCCGGTTGTTGTACTTGTTCTTTTATTAGTAAGTTCCTGAATTCTTTTGTGCACTAATTTGGTATTTTGACTGTTGTGTTGGCTTTCAATTTCTAAGCACTTTTCCTCAAGCCATGCTACTTTTGCCTCCTTACATAATGTTCTGACTTGTCTGTGAATTTCTTCATATGTGACATAATTATTTTTGCTGAGTCTTCTTGTTTCCATGAGGTGTAAAATTCCTTCAGTCATCCATTTCTTACGACCCACCTTCTTTAATTTTGGAATAGTTGTTTCTGCAGCCACATTGATTGAATTCTTCAACGTTTCCCATTGATCATCCACATCCTGGAATAGGATCTCTAGATCAGACAAAATTTCAAATCTGTTCTGTACTTCTATGTTGAATTTGTTTTGTATTTCTTTGTCATTACTCAATGTACACAAATCATATTTAGTGTTTCCTGTTATATTCAATGTTCCTGTGAGTAATCTGTGGTCACTATAACAATCAGCACTGGGAACTGTTTTTGCTATTGTTAATGCGTTTCTAAATCTTCTGCTAATCAGAATGTAGTCAATCTGATTTCTAATCCTGGTATCAGGACTCCTCCATGTCCATAATCTTCTAGGGTGTTGTTTGAACCAGGTGTTTCCTACAATCATTTCCTGTTCTTTTGCCCACTCTACGAGTCTGTATCCTCTTTCATTTCTCTCTCCTAAACCATAGTTTCCTACTGTGTATCTATCTCCTTGATTTCCTACTTTTGCATTGGAGTCGCCTATTATGATGTTTATTTCTGAATTTTTACATTTCTTTAAGGCAGACTCAATGTCATTATAAAATTCTTCTACACTATCTTCACTGGATTCTCCTGTTGGGGCATATACTTGAATAATATTTATGCTAAAAGGTCTGCCACTTAATTTAACTAGTAGAACTCTGTCCGACACGGCCCAATATCCTTGAATAGATTTTGATGTTTTCCGGTCCAGAATAATTGCCACTCCCCTATGACGATCTTCACCTCCAGAATAAATAATCTTGAAATCTACTTCTATCTTGATGCCTGCTCCTGTCCATCTCGTTTCGCACATACCTAAAATATTAATTTTTTCCCTTTAAATTTCTTGTTTTATGTTTTCTAATTTTCCGTCGTTGTTTAACGTCCTATCGTTCCAAGTTGCTATTTTTAACTTAATTTTTAACTTTAAATTATAATATATGCCTGTTTATTTTACAGTATTTCAGTACATTTTACAGTATTTCAGTACATTTTTCAAGAATAAAAATGCATAATGTCATTACACGAAATGGATGATGTGATATGAGGTGGTATACATAGTATCATCACAACATTTTATTTTCACATACAGAGCTATACACATTGTATGTTGTTTCTGGATTTCTTCACACCATTGTCTGAGTAGGTTGGTTTTTTCGGTTGGTAGTCTGGTATGTACCTGTCACTTAGCATGTAGTCATAAAACTGGTCTCCTGTTTGGTGGGTTGAAATCTGAGTATTGTAGATAACCGAGGCATCAATCATCTGAGTGTCGGGCACATCATGTCTTCGGACAGTCAGGGGTTTCGACGTACAGCCACGTATTTCACCATTATTCTAGGTCTGATCTCTTCCGAACTCGAAAATGTAGCGTCAGCACTGAAGTCCCGGTAGTGAATGCGACCTTTGTGCCCGTATCAGTGGTTAGAAGTATTTCCACCGTGTCGAAGGAGTAACGACTCAGCGGTATTTAGTGAGGTTTCTCGTAGACGCGAAACACTGAGGTCGAGCGCTGATTCGTGATAGGAACCGTCCTTAGAAGTGGGACCATGACGTCTCCAACTGGTCTCGCCGCAATGAGATCGCAGTATACATAGACATTTTGCAGGTCGTTATTCAGGTCTATCGCCCTTTCACCTTCAATTGTATCTAGTATCTCTTGCAACTTCTCACTAAATGTAATAGTGGCCCCGCGTTCGAGTATTTTCACGATGACTTTCTTTGAAGCCTTGTCGAAATGGAATAGAACACAGAGCTTATCGTCCACCTTCCGATCTTTCATTAGTCGATTCAGTGCAGCTATAAATGCATCTGGTGAACTGTACAGGCCCGGGGGACACGCCTTTCCTACCACTCTACCGTTTGGTGGGATGTATCTTAGCCATACTTCATTCTCTAGCACATTGCAGTAGTAGTTGGGGAATTGAATTTCGGCCAGACCCACTTCGAA
This sequence comes from Cepaea hortensis, assembly GCA_963921405.1. Lineage (NCBI taxonomy): Eukaryota > Metazoa > Mollusca > Gastropoda > Stylommatophora > Helicidae > Cepaea > Cepaea hortensis. Next base: position 18,353,431 of record OY992880.1, on the reverse strand, counting down.
ATGTTGACTCACCTCAATGGTCTGCGGCAACTTGACGAAATAGTGACCTGGTATGTTCTTGGGAAACATGTTCGGTGAAGCATTACTCGGTAACGTCATGTAGAAGCTCATATTTTAGGGTTTGGTAGCATGTAACCCAGACAGCTGGTTAGAAGAGCGATCCACAACTTGTCCTCGACCACGTTAACGTTGTCTCGAGACAGATTGAATAGTGATACGCCAATGACTATGTATATAATGACCAGTTGACAGAAGAAGACAATCTCTAGTCGCGGCACTCGCCGACCACACATGCACCAGAACGAATTTCTTTCCTCCTCTGGGCTATTTTGTGGGTTAATTTCCACGTTGGTTTCATCCATTACCGTTGTTTTTGACCTACTGGGTCATTACACTCGTGTCTCGGTTGTATCAGTTGCTATTGTCAAATGCAAAAATGAGTGCTCGAGGCGCTCGTTGTGGGACATTGCCGGTACTAAGGACACTACTTCCTGAACTTAGCAGTAGGCATAAGGCCATCATACACTAGTTGTCATCCCAATGTAGAGTACCCGAACACGCCAGCGCTGGTTGACTGGTTACGGAAGGAGTGCAATAAGATAAGTCTGATCTATCCGTTACATACCACCAAAAGAAATGAATGACCAAGTCAGCCAGAAAGTCACAGTACTTGCTCAAGGTGACTACCGTGTTATGGACAGATGAGGCCAAGTCATTATTCTGCATCTCAGAATAGGCCACCTGTATACAAACATTCAGGCTTGGTGACATGGTTGTACATGTGTTGATTGCTGTCGCAGCCAGCAGAGCACATACTCAAGTTATATGTGATTAGCACCATATATCTCTCTATTATACTCGTATTGTTAGGTTATCTGTATGCCTACTTGGAGAAACACAACGAAAATGTGAAAGGTTTATCAAAAAAGCCAACTTACCATTAGAGATTTGGCACATGGTGCTCTGGTTGCTGCTTACAGAGACCGGTACTTCTATTCCACGAATGCGGGTCGTTTTATACACGCTATTTGCTGACGTAGAATGACTCAGTAGAATATTATGCACTGTCTGGTCATGTGACCGGGTGTGACTCCATCTTTGGCCGGTTGAGTCATTAGTAACGTGTTTCGGTTGTATCCCATAAGACACGTGACCGAATACAGCGCCATCTTTGCTTTGTGTTAGCCACGTAGTCTGGTTTCTCCATTACCAGATGTGATCGGATGCGACGCCATGTTTACCAGTTTTAGCTACTTAGCATGTAGTCTGGTTGTATACTGCAAACTTACACAGGAAGCATGAATGCTGGGGCTGACTGCGATGTCCTGTAAATGCAATGCATTAAAGCTTGAGTGCAATATTTAAAAGATAGACACCTAACTATAGTACGAAGCATACATTTGTGCGTGAAATGACATGGCACATACACACACACGATCGAGCACGCACGCACACACACACACACACGCACCGCGTGCTGCGGGGCAAGACAATTTATTGTGGAATATTGAGAGTTGTGTAGAGCCTACGCCAGTTGGCACGTCACATGCCGCTGATGATGGTTTATCATTACATTACATTACAACAAGTACCATTAGTTAGCGGCTAGATATGGCACGCGTGTAACGCATGAGATTTGAAAATTCCTCGCTTACATTACATACTCACACAGGACATCAGTAAAGTTACATTTAATTTATCAGAACGAGATGAATGAAAAACAATTTCGATTTATCGTCACAGATTTGTATTGCTTCTGGTAATGCCCTGAGGTAACTTGTTAATGTCTGAGTGGTATTCTGCGGTAATATGCTAATTTTTAAAGCTAAAGACATGCCCTGAGCTTGCCTCGCATGACATGGCCGGGGCTTGCCTCGCCTGCTTTCGATTTATCGTCACAGTTTTGTAGTGCGTCTGGTAATGACCTAAAGTACCTTGTTAATGTTTGATTGTTTTATGTAGGCTAATATCCAGGGTATGGGGCCTATTTCCTCGCGCCCTCACATCGGCCTATTTCCACATACCCGGGGCTTGCCTCCCAGTCTTTGACCGGGGTAGGGGCCTATTTCTTCGCGCCCTCACATCGGCCTACCCCGCACACACACACACACACACACACACACACACACACACATACTGGGACTCAAACCCAGGTACCCGGCAATTATTTGCGCCCTCACATCGGCCTACCCCGCACACACACACACACACACACACCATCTGGGACTCGAACCTAGATGCCAGGCAACTATTTGGTCTACTTATCTATATAAGTATACCACATGTCCGGGGCTTGCCTCCGTGTCTTTGACTGGGGTAGGGGCCTATTTCCTCGCGCCCTCACATCGGCCTACCCCGCGCGCACACACACACACACACACACACACACACACACACACTGATACTCGAACCCAGATACCCGGCAACTATTTGGTCTACTTATCTATATAAGTATACCACATGACCGGGGCTTGCCTCCCTGTCTTTTAATGGTCTCGGAAGAGGTCGGGGGAAGCGGAGGCGGCCGGAGGAGGTACCTGTTCGCGACCGCCCACCCGGGACTGGATGTGACAACAGGAAATAGTCAGCATGACAACTGGAAGTGGCAATCGAAACCAAGAATATTCCCGCCAAAAATTCAAAAATGAGGTCCGTTTTCAATCTGGTGCTATACCCTTCATATAGTAAACAAATGACGTATCTATGAGCACCAGATTTAATCTTCCATTAGGACCTGACATACTACTATCGTGTAGCATGGAGAGACATTACCGCCCACGCTTATCGGCATGGCACATAATGATGATGAGGTAGCGTGTATGGTGTTATCAGTAGCCCGACCTATCTGCGTGTCAAACAACCCCCATATCTACACCACAGGCGTTATCTAACTTGCAGTCTATGCTATGCGCATTATCTGCTGACGTCACATATAACAATAGTAATTAAATCTAATCTTGTGTGTTGGGTTTTTGTCAATTTAAATAACTCATGTGGGGAATTACACAGCAGGTAGATAGTTCTGTTCCAAAACTGAACCCATGAGACTGTAGACTGAGTTCTTGGAATTAATTAACGATTCTTATAAGAGACGGATAAATGTGTATAGTTGACACATTCTGTACCAAATAATGCTGTTGAATGAGTATTTCATTTGTTAAGTCACACTATGCAGAGTCTGGTAACTTTGCAGCTATATTGTAACATCTTCAGATAGCTTACGGTATACTAAGAGGTAATGAATACAAAATAATGGTTGGGACAGGAAAGTTGTTAAAATCAGAGTTAAAGTATGTAGCCTGGTAAAGGAAAGTGGTTTAAATCAGAGTTAAAGTACGTGGCTGGTAGAGGGCAGTTGATTAAATCAGAGTTAAAGTACGTCGCTGTTATAGGAAAGTGGTTTACATCAGAGTTAAAGTATGTGGCTGGTACAGGTAAGTTGTTTAAATCAGAGTTAAAGTATGTGGCTGGTATAGGAAAGTGGTTTAAATCAGAGTTAAAGTATGTGGCTGGTATAGGACAGTGGTGTAAATCAGAATAAAAGTATGTGGCTGGTATAGGAAAGTGGTTTAAATCAGAGTTAAAGTATGTGGCTGGTATAGGACAGTGAATTAAATCAGAGTTAAAGTATGTTGCTGGTATAGGACAGTGGATTAAATCAGAGTTAAAGTATGTGGCTGGTATAGGACAGTGAATGAAATCAGAGTTAAAGTATGTGGCTGGTATAGGAAAGTGGTTTAAATCAGAGTTAAAGTATGTGGCTGGTATAGGACAGTGGTTTATATCAGAGTTAAAGTATGTGGCTGGTATAGGACAGTGGATTAAATCAGAGTTAAAGTATGTGGCTGGTATAGGAAAGTTGTTTATATCAGAGTTAAAGTATGTGACTGGTATATGAAAGTGGTTTAAATGAGAGTTAAAGTACGTGGCTGGTACAGGGCTGTTGTTTAAATAAGAGTTAAAGTACGTCGCTGGTATAGGAAAGTGGTTTAAATCAGAATTAAAGTATGTGGCTGGTATAAGAAAGTGGTTTAAATCAGAGTTAAAGTATGTGGCTGGTACAGGGCTGTTGTTTAAATAAGAGTTAAAGTACGTCATTGGTATAGGACAGTGGATTAAATCAGAGTTAAAGTATGTGGCTGGTATAGGACAGTGAATTAAATCAGAGTTAAAGTATGTGGCTGGTATAGGAAAGTGGTTTAAATCAGAGTTCAAGTATGTGGCTGGTATAGGACAGTGGATTAAATCAGAGTTAAAGTATGTGGCTGGTATAGAAACGTTGTTTAAATCAGAGTTCAAGTATGTGGCTGGTATAGGAAAGTAGTTTAAATGAGAGTTAAAGTACGTGGCTGGTACAGGGCTGTTGTTTAAATAAGAGTTAAAGTACGTCGCTGGTATAGGACAATGGTTTAAATCAGAGTTAAAGTATGTGGCTGGTAAAGGAAAGTTGTTTATATCAGAGTTAAAGTATGTGGCTGGTATAGGACAGTGGATTAAATCAGAGTTAAAGTATGTGGCTGGTATAGGACAGTGGATTAAATCAGAGTTAAAGTATGTGGCTGGTATAGGAAAGTTGTTTATATCAGAGTTAAAGTATGTGGCTGGTATAGGAAAGTTGTTTAAATCAGAGTTAAAGTATGTGGCTGGTATAGGACAGTGAATTAAATCAGAGTTAAAGTATGTGGCTGGTATAGGACAGTGGATTAAATCAGAGTTAAAGTATGTGGCTAGTATAGGAAAGTTGTTTATATCAGAGTTAAAGTATGTGGCTGGTATAGGAAAGTTGTTTAAATCAGAGTTAAAGTATGTGGCTGGTATAGGACAGTGAATTAAATCAGAGTTAAAGTATGTGGCTGGTATAGGACAGTGGATTAAATCAGAGTTAAAGTATGTGGCTGGTATAGGAAAGTTGTTTAAATCAGAGTTAAAGTATGTGGCTGGTATAGGACAGTGAATTAAATTAGAGTTAAAGTATGTGGCTGGTATAGGACAGTGGATTAAATCAGAGTTAAAGTATGTGGCTGGTATAGGACAGTGAATTAAATCAGAGTTAAAGTATGTGGCTGGTATAGGACAGTGGATTAAATCAGAGTTAAAGTATGTGGCTAGTATAGGAAAGTTGTTTATATCAGAGTTAAAGTATGTGGCTGGTATAGGAAAGTTGTTTAAATCAGAGTTAAAGTATGTGGCTGGTATAGGACAGTGAATTAAATCAGAGTTAAAGTATGTGGCTGGTATAGGACAGTGGATTAAATCAGAGTTAAAGTATGTGGCTGGTATAGGAAAGTTGTTTAAATCAGAGTTAAAGTATGTGGCTGGTATAGGACAGTGAATTAAATTAGAGTTAAAGTATGTGGCTGGTATAGGACAGTGGATTAAATCAGAGTTAAAGTATGTGGCTGGTATAGGACAGTGGATTAAATCAGAGTTAAAGTGTGTGGCTGGTATAGGACAGTGGATTAAATCAGAGTTAAAGTATGTGGCTGGTATAGGAAAGTTGTTTATATCAGAGTTAAAGTATGTGGCTGGTATAGGAACGTTGTTTAAATCAGAGTTAAAGTATGTGGCTGGTATAGGACAGTGGATTAAATCAGAGTTAAAGTATGTGGCTGGTATAGGAACGTTGTTTAAATCAGAGTTAAAGTATGTGGCTGGTATAGGACAGTGGATTAAATCAGAGTTAAAGTATGTGGCTGGTATAGGACAGTGGTGTAAATCAGAGTTAAAGTATGTGGCTGGTATAGGAAAGTTGTTTAAATCAGAGTTAAAGTATGTGGCTGGTATAGGACAATGAATTAAATCAGAGTTAAAGTATGTGGCTGGTATAGGACAGTGGATTAAATCAGAGTTAAAGTATGTGGCTGGTATAGGAAAGTTGTTTATATCAGAGTTAAAGTATGTGGCTGGTATAGGAACGTTGTTTAAATCAGAGTTCAAATATGTGGCTGGTATAGGGCATTTGTTTAAACAAACAATGAATGTTAAAGTATGTGGCTGGTATATAAAAGTGGTTTTAACCATTGATACAATCCATATAATTGAACTTGTTGGAGCTTTTTCTGAGTACTGTTGTGTGGTTATCACTGCCAGTAGTTACCATGCGAATATTAATTATAAATGACAAACTATTGAAAATCCATGTAGACTGTCTTTAGTTGTTGTTTCGCTTGGTCTATCGATGCCATTCCGAGGACTTCCAGCTTCATTTCAAATTATCGAAACCAGAATAATTTAGGATGTAAACTGTATTTAATGATCCAGTGTGTTGAGATAGTGGATAGCCTTTTCTTGAATTTATTGTCGCAAGAATCACGTTTTATCTCAATTAATTTACTGCGTACGAGCCCAGTTATTCATCAAATACATATAAAAGCAGTATGTAAAAAAATACTTTCACAATCTAAAGTTCAGTTTCAAAAGTTAGTTGCATATCCTCTTCAGGACGTAGTAGTCAAGCCCAGCAGTTTTTGGCTGTTTGTGATTCCTGGGCAAGTTTACATTCAGTAGTTTGCCATTGCTGTGAGAACTACCGGCACCCATACAATTTCAGTTTTTTTTTAAACAAAGGCGGTCTGCCGCCAAATCTCCCACAGCTGTGTTTCAAACGCGGTATGCGGGATTACGAATTGCGTCTGTAACTCTTTCGCTTTCTTAATATTTAATTTAAGAATCGACATCACCGCACTAGGGACATTGCCATACACGCTCCGTCTCCCGAAGAGTTTCCATGTTGATTAGTTCACTGACAATTTGGTTAAAGATCCGTCTGACTTTTCTTGTAAGCTTTCATTATCGTCCAGACTCTCTCCTCACTCCCTTATGAGCCAGTCTCTGCAGTTTTGGATTATAATTTGAGTGGTCGGCTGCACTTTCCACCAGATCTCAGGGAGACTTCAAATCATCCCCTATATCGTCAAGTAGCTCTCACAGGGGCTTCAGCAGCAGCCAGTCTATCAGTCTGTGAATTACCCAAAACACACGCATACCCTGGGCAGAAAATATGTTCAAAATACGGTCTAATACAAGATAAAAAGGTAGTTCCATATCAGATTCTGCTCCTGAAGTGTGAAATGTTTGACCTTCACATATTCTAGGCCACGGCATATGGGGTTAGTTGGCCAGTTGTCTTCCTCGTCCGTTTTTCTTCCAAAGTAATTCCACAAAATGATAAAATTTGTTTGGTACCCACTTTGGCGAGGCTGGGTTGATCACAGAGCTTGGTACCCACAGTGACGAGGCTGGGTAGACCACAGAGCTTGGTACCCACTTTGACGATGCTGTATAGACCACAGAGCTTGGTACCCACAGTGACGATGCTGAATAGACCACAGAGCTTGGTACCCACTTTGACGAGGCTGAATAGACCACAGAGCTTGGTACCCACTTTGACGATGCTGTATAGACCACAGAGCTTGGTACCCACAGTGACGAGGCTGGGTAGACCACAGAGCTTGGTACCCACAGTGACGATGCTGAATAGACCACAGAGCTTGGTACCCACTTTGACGAGGCTGGGTTGACCACAGAGCTTGGTACCCACTTTGACGAGGCTGGGTTGACCACAGAGCTTGGTACCCACTTTGACGAGGCTGGGTTGACCACAGAGCTTGGTACCCACAGTGACGAGGCTGGGTAGACCACAGAGCTTGGTAGCCACTTTGACGAGGCTGGGTTGACCACAGAGCTTGGTAGCCACTTTGACGAGGCTGGGTTGACCACAGAGCTTGGTACCCACAGTGACGAGGCTGGGTTGACCACAGAGCTTGGTATTCACTTTGACGAGGCCGGATAGACAACAGAGCGGTACTGGTAGGAATAGAATAATCCTACCTATGCTGGGGATTTAACCCGGACCACTGTCTTGAAAGGCAATCATACTACCCTTTATACCACCTGGGCTCTGTAGCACAGTATATTTATAATAATAGGTGTGTGCATTTATATCCGTCTGTTTGAAAGTAATGCATGTCCGATTATTTTGAGGTTATTGTCCGCCATGAGAAGTTTGCTATAGAATATTCAGGTTCAGGACTGAGTTCATCAAATTGAGAGTGTGTGAGGTCAAACATGGAGCCGCTGGTCTACGTGCATTGATTTCCTTGGAATAGCATGAATTAATTAATCACAGTCAGGAAGAACTCCGCCTTCACAGTCTGTTAGAAGTTAAGAATTGACAGCAGGGCACTATTGGCAAAGGTATAGCAGCTTCAGCTTCCACTTGATCATTCTAGGGTCGTTCCGATGCGTAATGAAAATAAAAATTTCACCAGGCATTGTGTATCTTGCATAAGTTGTCCACTAGTGGCAGTATATTGTAATAGATCATTTGTTCACCTAATGCGTGATGTTGAAAGGAAGTAAATAAATGAATTTGCGCTAGTTACGAATCTCTTGGCATAACCATAATTATGTAACAGACCGTGTTACAGGTCGTAGCTCTCATCATGGCCCGGGGGAAATGATTTTCGCTTCTTGGGCAGTTCCATTTCTTCGTGCATGTCACGCCTAGTGTGTCTTTAAAGTGCCGTGTTAACCTTTATAAATAAACACACATGTATCGCTTGGAGCGCTTAGTAGTAGAAAAAAAAAAAAAAAAGTAGACAACATAACAATTGAAAACTATAGTTACTTATCGGGATTCGAATCTATCATTTCCAAATGATATGCAATGAGGATGATCTGTCGACTAACTAGCTAACTAACTAACTAACTATTTCCAAATGACGATAGCGTCTTGCTGAAGGAACAAGTGTACTTCGACGAATGACCAACTAGACACCTCCAACTAGACACACCCAATAGACACCCCTATGGCAGAATATCTTTACGTTGATCGACCCTACCTCCTCCCCGAGAAACCACGCCTTCCATGATTGCTTTGTCTAAGCAACTGTGACGCTTAGCATGGCCAAAGCATGTTAGTTTCCTATTGATTGATTGATTGATTGATTGATTGATTGATTGATTGATTGATTAATTAATTGATCTAGGAACCGACATCACAGCATTCGGGGCATTCCAATAGGAGCTCCGTCCCCATCCTCACAGCGTGAGTTCCAACACCAATAGTACCAGTAGCAATCTGATTATATGTCCGTCTCGCCTTTCCTCTGAGCGTCGAGCGTCGGCCAGATCCCCTCTTCACTCTTCGCTGCCTCATTCTTGCCAGACCATGATGATCCATTTGCTCCCCCGAGGTGTACACGTGCTCCCACAAGGCCGTAACCACGTCTGCCTTGTCATGCATCAATACTCCACCAAGTTTTGCAGAGCCAGCCAATCTGTCCGCCTGTTCATTCCCCAGCACTCCGGGGCATGCCCCGGAGTGCTGGGGAATGAACAGGCGGACAGATTTCAGTTTCCTAGACATGATGCTGCTTATGAGAAATTGTCCTTCCATGTTCAGAACTGGTATAATGTCAATATTTGTCTTCTTCTTGGTGAACGGAATTCAAAGAATGTTTCTGTGACATTTAAATCCATAAATGCAAAACAATATTTCCCTGTTGTGAATGTGAATAACGACATCACAAACAATAAAATGCACTATTTATTGCCAGCCATATTTCGATGCATCTCGTCAAGTACATACAATATAAATCACACAACATTAGCATAGACAATTGAAATTACTGTGTGAATATGTGTGTTGTATATTTCAGTTTGAATGATGTATCTAATTACTTTGGTTGTATGTTCTGTGATTTCCGCAGTATGTACCTGACGAGATGCAGCGAAATATGCCAGGCAATAAATCATGCAATCTATTATTTGAGTTTTCGTTATACTCGTTTAAAATCGTGATTCCATTTTCTTTTTTAGATATCGGAAGGCTGTATTCCGATCCTTACTGTCTGTCAACAAACACACACACACACACACACACACACACACACACACACACACACACACACACACACTCACGCGTGTCATCTACTGCTTATAGTACCTTGCGGTGTAGGACAGGTGGCGGGGGGTATGTCTTGAGCTTGGGACTAAAATGGTTTGACAGATTTACCAACGCCAAGCTCATGAACAGAACTAAACAAACACTAAGGAACCAAAAGGTGAAGGAAGGAAATACGCTGGCACTGTATAAGGCATACACTGAGAAAACCTGGGGATAATATAAGTGCTGTGTGTAGAACCCCCAGGGCCAGGGATACAGTGGACGACCTGACAACACGAAACCAGGACGACCTGGGCAGAGCTGCATGAGATGGAACTGTTAGGACAGCTTGCAGTGTGTTGATTGAGGGTCTATGTCCCCAGGGGGGATACAGAGTAGTAGTAGTAGTAGTAGTAGTAGTAGTAGTAGTAGTAGTAGTAGTAGTAGTAGTAGTAGTAGTAGTAGTAGTAGTGGTAGTGGTAGTGGTAGTGGTAGTGGTAGTGGTAGTAGTAGTAGTAGTAGTAGTAGTAGTAGTAGTAGTAGTAGTAGTAGTAGTAGTAGTAGTAGTAGTAGTAGTAGTAGAAGAAGAAGAAGAAGAAGAAGAAGAAGAAGAAGAAGAAGAAGAAGAAGAAGAAGAAGAAGAAGAAGAAGAAGAAGAAGAAGAAGAAGAAGAAGAAGAAGAAGAAGAAGAAGAAGAAGAAGAAGAAGAAGAAGATTATCTCTAAGTTTTATTACAGCTAGTATCAATGAACAAGGGAAGCATATAGCAAACGGGCCATATAGAAAGAATGGAAGATAATAGGGAAACAAAACTCGCTTACACTCAGGAAATAAATGACCGTAGACCCCCAGGTAGACCAAGAAGACGGTGGAGAGATAATATACATACAGATCTACAAGCACCTTGGAATCAACGACTGGCAAGAGAAGGTTAACCAGAGAGACGAATGGAGACGGATTGTATCTGCAGCAAAGAACCTCAATGGCTCGGAACGCTGAAGAAGAAGAAGTATCAATGCACACACACACACACACATACACACACACACACGCACGCACGCACGCACGAAAGCAGCACCCCCCCCCCCTCCCACACACACACACACACACACACAGGGTCAGTTTGTCACGTGCATTTGTTTATTTCAGATTTGCCAACCAAATGTGTATTTCTGAACAATCACTTTCAATGAAATAAACCACGAGGTCCATTATGGCAAGAAGTCCCAGCACAAGTTGGCACGTGTGTTTCCAGTGGTGGACGGTCCTGGCAATATGGGCCATGTCTGGTCACTGCTCTGCAAGTAAAACTGATATTTTAAACAATCTGTTGACTGTCATTTCAGGTCTGGACGTTAGCACGGCCGAATGGATAAGAACGCGTGCTCTTAAATATCCGGTGTGCTGATACCGAGGTAAGGGGTTCAACCCCTACACCGGACAGCTGGACTAAAATGATGGCTTCTCGTCCTTGACTTTAAGACGTAAATTACAAGTGCCTCTGAAGTCGAAGTCGTTCACCTGATGGTGAGGGACATTGGTAATAGGGAAAGCTAATTCACACGCAAAATTCAGTCCATTGCTACTAAAATTAATGTGTATGAACTACGGTTGAGTTCTAAGCGAGCAAGCGAGCGGCAAAAATAAAATAAATAAATTGCTAGTATAATTTTTTAACTATTGTACTACATGAATTGTCTAATTTTATTCAATTCATAAAATGGTTGTTTCACCGGAGGAGTTTGATTCTTAAATTTAGAGCAGCCTGAGCGTTCTGTATTGTAAGAAATACAGGATGGAGTTCCCATTGTTGTAGCGGTGGACCTTACAGGGAGCCAAGAGTAGCAACTCTGTCATCTGCGAGGCATATCGCCAGGGGAGACAAATGATGGTTAGCTTTACGAGGACAACCCCAATAAGAATACTGCTACTGTAGAATCTCACCAAGAGCACTGCTACTGTAGAATCTCACCAAGAGCACTGCTACTGTAGAATGTCATCAAGAATACTGCTACTGTAGAATCTCACCAAGAATACTGCTACTGTAGAATGTCACCAAGACTACTGCTACTGTAGAATCTCACCAAGAATACTGCTACTGTAGAATCTCACCAAGAATACTGCTACTGTAGAATATCACCAAGAGCACTGCTACTGTAGAATGTCACCAAGAATACTGCTACTGTAGAATCTCACCAAGAGATCTGCTACTGTAGAATATCACCAAGAGCACTGCTACTGTAGAATGTCACCAAGAATACTGCTACTGTAGAATCTCACCAAGAGATCTGCTACTGTAGAATATCACCAAGAGTACTGCTACTGTAGAATCTCACCAAGAGATCTGCTACTGTAGAATATCACCAAGAGTACTGCTACTGTAGAATCTCACAAAGAGATCTGCTGCTGTAGAATCTCACCAAGAATACTGCTACTATAGAATCTCACCAAGAGATCTGCTGCTGTAGAATCTCACCAAGAGCACTGCTACTGTAGAATCTCACCAAGAGCACGGCTGTTGTAGAATCTCACCAAGAGATCTTCTGCTGTGGAATCTCACCACGAGTACTGCTGCTGTAGAATCTCACCAAGAGATCTGCTGATGTAGAATCTCACCAAGAGCACGGTTGTTGTAGAATCTCACCGAGAGATCTGTTGCTATAGAATCTCATCAAGAGCACTGCTGCTGTAGAATGTCACCAAGAATACTGCTACTGTAGAATCTCACCAAGAATACTGCTACTGTAGAATCTCACCAAGAATACTGCTACTGTAGAATGTCACCAAGAGCACTGCTACTGTAGAATCTCACCAAGAATACTGCTACTGTAGAATCTCACCAAGAATACTGCTACTGTAGAATGTCACCAAGAGCACTGCTACTGTAGAATCTCACCAAGCATACTGCTACTGTAGAATCTCACCAAGAGCACTGCTACTGTAGAATGTCACCAAGAGATCTGCTGCTGTAGAATCTCACCAAGAATACTGCTACTGTAGAATGTCACCAAGAGCACTGCTACTGTAGAATCTCACCAAGAATACTGCTACTGTAGAATCTCACCAAGAGCACTGCTACTGTAGAATCTCACCAAGAGATCTGCTGCTGTAGAATCTCACCACGAGTACTACTGCAGTAGAATCTCACTAAGAGATCTGCTGCTGTAGAATCTCACCAAGAGATCTGCTGCTGTTGAATCTCACCAAGAGATCTGCTGCTGTTGTAGAATCTCACCAAGAGATCTGCTGCTGTAGAATCTCACCAAGAGATCTGCTGCTATTGTAGAATCTCACCAAGAGATCTGCTGCTGTTGTAGAATCTCACCAAGAGATCTGCTGCTGTTGTAGAATCTCACCAAGAGATCTGCTGCTGTAGAATCTCAACAAGAGATCTGCAGATGTAGAACCTCACCAAGAGCACTGCTACTGTAGAATTTCACCAAGAGCACGGCTGCTGTAGAATCTCACCAAGAGCACTGCTGCTGTAGAATCTCACCAAGAGATCGGCTGTTGTAGAATCTCACCAAGAGATCTGCTGCTGTAGTATCTTATCAAGAGATCTGCTGCTGTAGAATCTCACCAAGAGCACTGCTTCTGTAGAATCTCGCCAAGAGATTTGCTACTGTAGAATCTCACCAAGAATACTGCTGCTGTAGAATCTCACCAAGAATACTGCTGTTGTAGAATCTCACCAAGAGATCTGCTGCTGTAGAATCTCACCAAGAGATCTGCTGCTGTAGAATCTCATCTAGAGATCTGCTGCTGTAGAATCTCATCAAGAGATCTGCTGCTGTAGAATCTCACCTAGAGATCTGCTGCTGTAGAATCCCACCTAGAGATCTGCTGCTGTAGAATGTCACCACGAATACTGCTACTGTACAATCTCACCATGAGATCTGCTGTTGTAGAATCTCACCAAGAAATCTGCTGCTGTAGAATCTCACCAAGAGCACGGCTGCTGTAGAATCTCACCGAGAGATCTGCTGCTGTAGTATCTTATCAAGAGATCTGCTGCTGTAGAATCTCACCAAGAGATCTGCTGCTGTAGAATCTCACCAAGAGATCTGCTTCTGTTGTATCTCACCAAGAGATCTGCTGCTGTTGAATCTCATCACCAAGAGATCTGCTGCTGTTGTAGAATCTCACCAACAGATCTGCTGCTGTTGTAGCTGTTGGCTAATAGACTACAATGGCTGGGGCATATAGAAAGAATGGAAGATAATAGGGAAACAAAACTCGCTTACACTCAGGAAAT